>OY728153.1:1899273908-1899311408 GCA_963277665.1 Viscum album
GTAAACAAAACAAAGATTCCTTACATACCATGTAGTAAAAGTAAAAAATGGGTAAAAAGGACATTAAAAATTCATGAAAACATTTTTATAAAACTTTTATATGGATGATAAATATAACCCCAGTAAATAATTACGTATAAACAATCTCGGATAGAAAACAATTGAGATTCCAACATTATCCCTTACCTTATGTCTGATATGCTTCGTATGTATCTGAACCTCCTGTATAATGATTTAAATAATGTCATTGAATTATTACAGAATTATATTCATTGTTATGATATCTCATATAGTTTACTTATGACTTTATATTACTCGTTCTTTTGTAAATGCGATGTAAAAGTAGCAATTTGGGTAAAATAGGGTCATTTATTGTACGTGTTTCGACTTATTGTTCTTGATATTATTACTTATATCATGATTTACTTAATTACAAAATGTAAAACATTATTTATATATAATATATATTCATCATATACATATGTACATGATAGATCGATAAATGGAATGAAATACACCGTTCATAGAGACGGTATGTCGTACGTACGCATGAATGCTGTTTTCGTTTCCTTATTAAATTGAATGGAATTAAGTAGATGACATAAATTAATATATACATAAATACAGTATCATTATTATGTCATATATTTCATTATTATTCATTATATATACTTTATAATCGTTCATGAATGGTTAACATGGAGAATGAATCTCATCGTGTCATGGAGACGGTAGTCCGTACGTACGCACGAGCGATGATATCATTCTCATGATCGTGGAATTTTATTGAAGTGTATGTATAATATTTCAGAATCAATATCACTTTACAATAATCATATATAGTTATTTATTTACACCATTATACCCATCCACGTAAGGTGGTGGTCGAAAACAGATTACACCACGACGTGAAGACAATATTCCGTACGTACGCACACGCGGTGATTTCGTTTTCTATAGGATGGATAGAAGGTGAAATAGAGTTGTTTCATATTTATAATTACATATCATTATATAATTAATACTTATGTTATTACTTTATAATTATACAACTAAAGGAGACGAAGAATAAGAAGAATGAAACTTGTGAGAATTGGAAGAAGAGATTACCTCTTCTTCGACGCACCTCCTTTAAGCTTCCTCTTAAAGAAGTAGAGTTGGTATTTTCAGAATACCAGAACCTCAATAATATTGATAGGGAAGTGGAGAAGATAAATGGTTCGGGGTTTTCCGAGATTTAAGGCTCAAAAGGGTGTGAAGAGAAGAGGGAAGGGGTGCCCTTTTTATAAGGGAGGAGAGTGGCACCTTTGGTAACATAAGAAATATTAATTTATAACAAATTCAACCTCACTTCAAAACCACCAAAAATGACTCCAATCCAAATATTAGATGATATAGGGTTATAATCGCATCAAAAAATAAAATTTATACATGTTGTAAATTTATTTTAAACATTATCAACTTGATTTATCCTTATTTAATATATTTAATTTTATTTGTGGTACTAAGATTCTAATTTTTAAATTGTTATATATAATTACTTATGTGTTGTGAATTGTCTATAATTGGATAATATATTACCTTTTAGACCATGTAAATTTAAACTTGTAATTTTTAAATTTTTTTGTGATTTTTAAACAATTTTATAATATGTTATTTTTATAAAATAACAATACTGTCAATTTTGACACTATTCATTTATTTTAATTTAAATAAATTCCACACCGAAAATATATTCTAACAAAAATATTTACTAGATTCCTAACATGTCATATTTTTCTATAAAATTATTGTATCACATTAAATAGTTCATATAATATTTATTTTAATATTTCTAAAACCATTTATTTGGTATATCTCTTAATAAACTAATTAGTACAACATTTTTGAATAATTATTTAATATACTTATTTGTTGCCTAAAAATTAAAAATAAATTCATATGATGATGATAAATCTCATAGATTTCATAATAATACTTTTACTATAATTTATCATCTTAGAATCACAACATGTAAATTGATATATTAATTAAATTATGAAGGTGACAACTATGGAATCATTTAAAATAAAATAATATAAGTGTCATAATCGCCTTTATAAGGATCCAAATGGTCAAAAATTAGGTAAGTGGATGATTAGGGTTTATATATACACTAAAAATAACTTTTTTTCAGATTTTTGGGCCTTTTGATATGTATTACTATTTCAATAAAAACAATAGTAT
Source organism: Viscum album (assembly GCA_963277665.1). Taxonomy (NCBI): domain Eukaryota; kingdom Viridiplantae; phylum Streptophyta; class Magnoliopsida; order Santalales; family Viscaceae; genus Viscum; species Viscum album. Next base: position 1,899,276,135 of record OY728153.1, read on the forward strand.
TGATTTTTCACTAAATAAATAATTTGTGCATCATTAATGTATAAGATAATAAGGTAATTAAATAAATATTAAAAATTAAAAATAAATTACCATGATAAAGAAAAAATGTTATATTTCAAATGAGTATTTATAACCAAATTTTTCAGCTGTATAACCTTATATTAATAATACATTAATTATTAAAGTTTGAGTGAGACATATTTCACTTTCCTTTAAATAAAATAAATAATTGTCATAATCAAATACAAGTGGGTTCTATTAGATTCAATTTCGACCCAAGTATGATTTAGGGCAAAATATAATCATCCAATTATATTAAGACAGTTGTTAGGGTAATTTTATAATATTATATTTACCCTTAATTACCCGATTTACCTTTAACTATGTTAAATAAAATTTACCGTAGTTACTATTCATAATGCCTAAAAATAAAAAGTAGCTTATTAACATAATTTGGACCTACTGATTCCAAATATGGTATCAATTTTTCCAAATTTAAAATCACATAAGTTGCAGAAATTAATTTAAAATTAATCCCGCTGTCAAGAAAATGAGTTTTAAAAGTTAAAACATTGCAAAAGATTGAAATTATTTTACTTATGAATTCAATGTAAAATCAATGATAACGACAAAAATTATATTAAATGGTAAAAATATATTATATTAATACTTTAAAACCATTAAATATTATAATCTAACCATATAAATTATCTCAATAAAAAAAGTTGTTTTTAATAAAAATTTAGCATATTTTTACTATTCATCAAAATAAGAAACTTATCAGAAAAATATCAAAAATTTATCCAAAGTAAATTTTTATATCCTGATTCAAAATAAAATTTGTATTTTGTCAAATTGAAATTATAAACATTTCAAAAACTAAATTTAATGTGGGTGCGCCATCAAAAGGCAGCAAAACTGCTATTTTTGAAAAATACATATTTTACCCGAAAAATTTATTTTGTTCTCATACCATGTTATAGAAAATGTTTAAGATGAATAATAATGTTATAAAATTCAAAATTTAGTCAATAATATTCATTACAACTAGTTTATAATAATATTATAACCATATATTGTTGTTTAGTGAACCCCGGTATTGCGTACAACACACGCTATCGAGGAAGGTCGTGATTGCGTGTAATGCAAGTCAATTCAGAGTTACGTGTAGTGCAAGACTTCTTTGTTGTTGAATATAACAAAATACAACCATATTTCATTTATACATTTTCAATATATATATATATATATATACACACTCAATGTTGCATAAAATAACTTCTATCAAACAAACTTGAAATTGTGTGTAACACGATCCAATATTAGTGTTGTGTATACTGCAAACTAATACGGTGTTGCGTATGGAACAAGATAATTTTGATGTCACATACAACACAAGACATCAATGAAATTAAAAATAATAATTCTCATAAAATCTCGGGTTGTTACACATGTGGTCTCGCATCGTATTATAAAGACACTCTGGAGAATCCCTTGCATCCATTCTCCCTGTGGTCTACTACACTAGGTTCCCACAGTCCTGTGTAAAGTCAGTAAGTATCGAATCGCCTAACGGCCAAAGTAACCACAAGAAATACTTGGTTAGCATTCTATATCATCTCAGTATGAAAGAACAATAGTCACACCATCCTACAATACTAGGCATGGGAAAACAACAGCAGTCCAAAGGCAACTAGACCCAACGGTCCAGACAGGAAATAACATGCATGGAAAACACTTCCTAAGCCTAAAAATCAGCCCAAAACATAATCAAAATCCTATACTCTAGCATACAAGTAAATAAGGAAATCAACAGGGATAAAACGGTAAACACGCAACACCCCGTTCAAGGGTATTGGTGGAATTTGCCCAAAATACTCAATGAATTTCTACAGAAAGGCCCAAACCACCTACCTTGATGTTAGGAGATCGATATACTTGAACCACGGGTCTTGAATCTCCTTAGAACATCGAATATCAATAAAAAAATCTAAAAATTTCAACCCACAATAACTTGGAAAAGAGAGCAAATTGGAAAATAAAGCTCTAGGAGAAGGAAGAGCTTACTGCTTTGGTTCCAACACAATCGACGACGGTCGATTCATAGAACAGACGGAGTCTCGAGGGTTCGTTGAAGATCTGCGGCCATATGGATTCTCTCAGACAAATAACACCTACAAGAAGACGGTTCTATCCATCAAACGCGACCTCGGTGTGTTTAATGAAAAAAACAAAATACACGGCGTGTACTTTTGGAGTACACGACCCGTACTCGCCTTTTCTGTACTCTGATTTAAGCAGCCCCCAAACACCCTTACACGGCAATGTGTGTGGCCCCTACACGGACAGCACAGGGCCTTCAGTAGTAAGGAAGTACAAGGCATGTACACATAAAGTACACAGCGTGTACTTCAAAAATTTCCAGAAACTTCTTTTTTCTCAAAAACTACATAAAAAGTAAGAACATACCTTAAAATGATCAGGGTTCTTACACATTTCATGTTTATCCTCTAAAATTTAATTTTTGTTTTTCATTTCATTATAACCTTCCAAATTCTAGTCAAATAATAAATGAAATTAATCCTTTAATTTTGGATTGCCTAGGGAATTAAATTTTCACACTTCTTTCTTGACTGATTCTAGATCTTCTCCTAATCTTGGAATATTTATATCCATTGATTCAAGTTGAGAATTAAGTTATCACTTGTGATTATTCCCACTACTCATATCATATTCCAATTCTCATGTGAGATTATCCAACATGTCCATTTGCTCCATTATTTTGAAATTCATCAGAGAAATACATTCTTAGAAAAACACATTCTCTTTTTGTACCCTTTGATTATGATGTACGAGTTCTAACTAGCATGTATCATGATTGTCATCTTTCCTTATGAATTTATAAATTTCTTTTGAGTTCAGGTTTTTCCCCTTGTCCCCATCTTTGAGTTTTTCTATCTATGTGGATATACTTTATAATTCATCCACTTGAGATTCATTATTGTCCCTTAGATATTTTCCCACTTCAACAAGCCTTTTGTTTAAACCTTTCAACTTGTTGACATATATTTCCTACACTTGGATCCGAATATCTTTAGATTTATTTTCTTCTTCCGATTTCTAATCCAATTATTTTTTTTGGGGAAAATTTCAACTTTTAGTATTCTTGAAATTACTACATCATCCGTAGATCCAGAATCACTTAGAATTTCAGGTTCTTGACTTATTCCTACAATATCATAGAATGGGTCGATATTTTTACTATATGATTCATCCAAAACAATCGTCAGTACACTATTTTTTCCTTCAACAGAATCACACCCTTTCTATAGACACTTCTACATTGACGAATACCACAAGCCATCTTCTTATCCGTTGATGTTCTAACCATTTTTATGGTACACTAAGATAAGAGTAAAATGGATCTTCAATTCAAATAGTATAGTAAATCATGTCAAAGAAAATAGATCCAACAAAAGTAACCTATGATTTGATGCCAATTGTTAGTCCCAAAAGGTCCTTAGATACCCTGAGAGTGTTTGTATCAATGTATGTATATTATTTCTAAAAATTATTCAAGAACCACTAGATCTTGACCTCTTTATTATAAGGGTCTCTTTATTTTATTGTAAGTATTTATGGGTATCTTAGTTATTCCTTCTTTATCTGATGATAATGCATTAAATGTAAAGTAGAAGATCAAGCATAAGGACATACATATTTTTACTTGGTTCACACTCATTAGGATATATTCAAGGAGCATACAATGACAAAGTACTGATGTACCAAACCCACTAAATCTAAATTCCAAAATATGGTTCGAGCTATATAACTTCTATACATGTGCTCACAGCCATTACAATGTTTAGCGATATCCCACTACTAACGAAGGGTCACTCCCCCGATCTCTCATTCGATGGCTCACTATCGGGGGAAAAGGATCACCTTCTTACTCTTCTTTTGATCACTACACTACAAGGGATTCACATATAGTTTATGGACATGTAGGTCCCTTCATTATCAAAATTAATGTATCCTCAATTATAGGTAGATTATCTGTTGAACTCCCACTTTAATCAACTTAATGAACATCCCCTTACCAAAAACATATTGGGAAATACCTTCTCAACACTTTTGTGATTCTCACTACCTTTGTGTAGCTCCTTCCTTTTATGAAGCTTACTTGTACTTCATGAAACCCCAAAAAAATTTGAATCCCACCTCTTTCATGAAGCTTAATGAGCCTTCATGAATCATTTTCCTTTCGCGAAGCTTAAACTCCATCACAAATCTCACTTAGCCTTCTCAAAGATCACCACTTTTTGTTTCCTTTTTATATCCTTCATGAACAACAATACATTCAAGATGCTTACAAATTTCAATTATATTTAATATCCTTTGAGAACATAATTTCTTCATAAACATTTTCACAATAACAATGTTCATGAATCACTTTCATGTATTTATAGTCTTATAAACTTAATTAAGTCTTTATATTTTATTCTAAGGGGGTATAAGCTTATTTATAATCATTAAATACCATTACATAAGCTTCTATTCTTATCATCATCTTTTCAAGAAACTCTCTAATATACTTCTCAAAGCTCATTGGTTTTTTAAAGAACAAGGGAAATTTCACCATTCATGAATCTTATTATAGTCCTTGAGATTATCATCAACCCATCATGCATTTCCATTAATCCACTTCTCATAGTTACAGAGAAAACTCCCACCCCTTTGCAGATTTACGATGCTCCACACCTTTGTGAAACCCATCCTTCCGGACACATAATTCCTTTGAAAAACTCCTTAACTTCACCAAACTCAATATTTTTTCATATTTTTATAAGGTATTCATGGAAATCAAACTTTGGTAATGATTTATCCAACCTCCATATTTTGTACCTAAAACTTTCAGAAAACACTGTGAAATGGTGCCACCTTGTATACATAATTTTTCGTACTGCCTCTAAGGAATCCATTCATTTTTGTTGACTCTTTTTCTACATAAATTCGCAAAAAACTCTCTATAACTTCACTAATGACAATGGAAACCCACTTTGTAAACAAACACAGTCCACTGAAAAATAATGCAATGTTACCAGGAGTGATTTTTTCCCAACACCCTTGTGTGAACAATAAATTATTTGTAATTTTTTGATTTCAGAATCATTGGTATATATCTAATGTTATTCATTGATGGAGACATCTGTATATATTTTTGCTTCTTCATCGATGGTACCAATTTTCAAATGGATTAGATATTCTTATATCATTTATTATAAAATATGCTTATTTTAATCTACATAGTTGGGATCTTAGAAATTTAATGTCATCCTGGAATATGGAAGGTATTTTTAAGGAGGGATCAAGACCATGATATTGGATTCCTATGTATGATTGAAAAATGAATCATAACCCAAATAGTTGGGTGAAACATAATAGGAAACATCATACCATTTATGGTTATGTGACGAGGACCAAACTGTATAGTTTAACATTGTGTAGTAAGGGCCCCTAGCTAAAATATTCCCAGTAAATGCATAGTGTGAGACTTATTCTGAAGTTCCACAAAGAACTCAGAATGAATATGGTCTTCCAAGTGGGTACATGATCTAACTGGGAGAGTATCCTTATGTGTATGGTAATTAAAATGGGGGATAGAAGGAATATGGACATATGGGTTGGATGTAAACCTAATGGGGATATGGCCTAGTGAACATAAGGGTGAATTTTGGGTGTTGGGTTTGGTCCTTATGAATTCTTCCTATGAATCCAATCTGGCCAGGACTCAAATCTAAAAAAGTTTAAATTTCTAGGGATTACATATTTGGAGGATTCTCATAGGTTGTTTTGTTGGGTAAATGGACCTCTGAAGGTTGAGGCACGGATTCAGGGCTCACACCAAATAGTAGGATTCCTTTTGTCCTAAATCCATGAGCAATATATCATCAAATTATGATTTAGAAGTTTGGTTGGGGTTTAAACCTAGGAGGACAACCAATTATCTCATAGGGAATATGGCCCTTTGAAATTGACATATGGCTTTGAGGACACACACATATTGAGTCCCTTTTAAGAAAGGTGAGAGGAAGACCTAGAAAAAGATTAACTGCCAAGACATGAATCTGATCATGTGTATTTCATTATCCTAACTAGCCTCTAAGCCCATGTGAGTGATTCTAGTTATCATAAACAAGAGGAAGTAGAGGATATGTAAAACCAAATGATATCCTTCATCCATTGGGGGATGAGGCTGGGGTTATAGGAGAGAAAAATTGCATTTAGGTTCCCCTCTCCTATCTTGTTTTCATAACAAAGATAGTCACATCTGGATACCTATCTGGATATGAACATGTAAGAAAGGAAAAGGAATTACTCTAGGAAGTATTCCATGTCCCCTATTTCTCCTTCCTCCCATTTCAAGTGATGGAGGAGAGGATGAGGGAGGAGGAAATAATAATAGATATCATCATTCGGGCTGAGGAACCAAATGCTTCCTCACATAATCTCAAGAGACTATTTACCATGGGAATATATAATCAAGAACATTATGTAGATTTTCTTTATTAAGTAGGCTAAAAATATGACCTTATTTATCCAAGGGATGTATGATCGAGAGGGAATGATGATCTATCCATTATTTTGGTCATTTATATCTGTCATATTTTGAATAGTTTTGGATTGGTGGTTTTTTAGGGCTTACATTAGGGTTATAGGGCCCTACATCACAATATTTTCCGCATTGGCTCACTACCACATGGGTTTGTTCTCTAGAAGAGCTCACTGAACACTAGGGTGGATCACTATAAACCCTCTTCTAAAAAGTACTTGACAGTGGAGGGGGTGGCTAGGGATTATATTTGATTCCAAATTACCTCTAGTCTCTGAGGTGGGATAGAGTCCCTACACCCAGTAACTTTGACCAATAGGGATGCACTACCTTTATTTGGAATTACAAAAATCAGACCCCCAGTACCTTACCTATGATCAAAGGATTGTCTAATAGGATCAAATACCAATTTTACGGCTTACGTCAGGGCTATAGAGCCCTATATCACAATATTGTTTACTTTGGATTACTTTCATCTTGTGTGTGTTCTTCAGCAGAGCTCACTACCCACTAGGGTGTCTCACTTCCAACACTCTTCTGAAAAGGCCATGTGACTTGAGGGGGGATGTTTCGGGATTATATCTCATTTCCAATGCCCCAAAGTCTTTGATGTGGGAAATGTTCCCTTCACCCTCCAACTATATCTCATTGGGATTCACTATGTTCATTTGGGGTTTGATCATGGTTCACGAAGTGACCCAATCGGGACTTAGCACTTCATTAGAGAGTTTAGAATAGAGAGTTCATTAGAAAGTTCATATATGTGATAAATATGGATGAGTTATACATGACGGATAATTAATCCTGAAGTACCCCATATTAGATATTATTTTCCATGTGGTTTGGTGGCCTGCAACGATTTCATCAACATGTGGTTCACAGAATGATGTTGTGTTAAAGGGGTTTTCTAAGAAAATAGATTCATATGCCCTCTTTTTATTTTTGATATGTGATAAACTATTACCAAATAAAATCAATTGATCTGACTATATTGTATATATTGAATCATAATTCCACTGTATTTAAAAAAATATAACCTACCGTCCATGTGTGGGGTTTTATAGGGGTACATATGTAACTGCTCAACTGCTTCCGGCAAAGGATTTTTATTTTTTTGGAGGGATATTCATCCCTCAAAAAATAATTTAAAGGGGGGATAAAAATGATTTCTCTTCCCACAATGAAAATTGGGGGGGGGGGGTATTTACTCACCCTAGGAACCTAATTTTCATTTTTGGGGGAAAAGGTGATCCCTCGCCCTAAAAAAATTTATTTGTGGCGGGGAGGAAATCATGGATCACCCAATAAAGTGACATTAATTTGTGGGGGTGCTACATAGAGTCTCTATGTGGATGCACTATGCGGTGTATCATCTACCATAATGAGTGAACTATGAGGATTACTTTATGTTTCCTTTGTGTCCCCTTTATGGATCCTTTTTGAGTCATGGTACTTTACCATTTTATATTCATAAAATAGATCAATTTATTTTAATACATCCATTCCAAAATTTATAAAATCCTTTTAATCATCCATGAAAATTATTATAGATCCAAAAAATTCTCTCGTTGCAATGGGGTCTGAACGACTTGAAGATGAGTTCATTTTGGGGAAGAAGTATGTCTTATTGAAGGGTTTTCTGAATTCATTGTAGAAATATATGGACCCATAGAAGTTCCCTTGCCTATAAAAGGTGTTTGACATGACTATTTTGTCACTTTATTAAATTTAGTGCTTTGTGATCTTTCATATCTCTCCTACATACCATCCCTCTTCACATATCATTTCCAGTGAGACCAACCTCTTCCGCTTAATTAGAATTTTCTTCCGCATAATAAAAATATCAATCGCAAACTAGTATTTTCCAAAAAAAATCAGTATTCTCCTTTCTGATTGAATTATTCACTCATATAAAAAATGTGTTCCACATAGCAGTTGAAGTACTTTGTGGTCCGTATAGTAGCTTAAGTTCTTTTTGGTCGGTATAGTAGATATGTGATTCAATTAAATTTTCATTTCATAATCTTTGAAGGATATGATAGATTTTTTATGATCTTTCATGCCATGAGGATAAAAATGGATTCTAGGAAATGACCTCTATCGTTTTTTATGACATATTTTTCCTCATTTGATATAATAATTTCTACTATATGAAATGTCAAAATAGATCCTCAACATCATATAATTCCTCATAAGGTTATTCTGAAGACACTCCTTTAACTAGATCTTTTAGATTATCAATTGTCTAAAAATAAGCCCTGTATGACCATGGGCTCCAAGAAGACACTACAATTATACTAGATGAACAAAACTCTTCAACAGCTAGGTATGAGGTTTTATCATATCATGTTCAGGTCAAAATTTCCACTATGGGACACATCATTTTGGAATCATTCCAAGAGGGGATATTCAATCTGAATAGAGTCTCCTGAAAAAAAATGAAACCAGTATAATAATGACATATCCTTATAATCATTCATTAAAAATTATCTATCATTTTTAACCTCTCATGTGTAAATATCAACCGAGGGTGGATCTATAAGAGGTATTTGTGTTCTGGATGGATTTTTTCTAAGAAATGGGAAAAGGAATTCTAGGTGAACCAGAATTTCAATGATATTCATGATTGATTGTATTCCATTTTCTTGTATTAGGAAACATGGATTTCCTAGTTCATGGTATATTCTGCAACTGATTTCTTTCTTAAATTGATTTTTTTTTGTTTGAACACCAACGCCTTTCAATTATAACATGGTAAATTAGGGATCGTCATGTGGGATATCTACCGATAATGTAGAATTCCCATTCCTGATAACATGTATGATGAATTACTTCCAATAGATAACACTAATGAAAAATATAGAAGATGTTTCTCCATTAGAAAGAGACTTACTGATAAGAAAAGATAAATCACTGGGTCATCCCCTTCACATCTTTGCACTTATTCTATTTAGTGATTGGATTAAGTTTTTTATATAAGCTGATGGTACATGATGGAAGGTTTGATGCACCAAGAATCATCTGAATCATCAATCTCAAGGTTTTCCAAGTTCGTATTGGGCTAATCTTGTTTAAAGTCAAAATATTACATGGGGTTTCCAGATCCAGCTAGAGGTATCTCCAGAATTTGGGTAGGAAGGACTTTTCTCCATGTATTTTAGTAGATGGATCTTCCCATACCATGATGCCTATACAAGGGTTATAGTTTTCACTATGATGATGGAAACTATCTTAGAGGAGTGATAACCCATCAAGCTATTTTTACCCAATATCACTCATATTTATGAGTTGTTGGGTTATTTATAGTAGGGGAAGTCCACACATTGCCTTTGTAGACCATTTGAATTTTTATATGGGTGGGTGGTATAAGAATTTTTATTTTATAAATATCAATATACCATGATAATCCCATTTTCAACATTTTTCCATGAACATCTCAACATTGATGTCGTTCACTCGAAATCATTGGACGTTAATAGTGATATTGAGTTATTAAAGGAAATTCCCCATTTTGAGTTCATTCCTTATTTGAAACCTTCTGAAGTGATGGTAAATAATGGAAAGTGGACAACATAATAACTCTTTTACATCATCTCATTAGGAGAGAAGATTTAGGTTGCTTAGTTACATGGAGTGACCGTTTTCAAGTAGGCCTATCCATCAAAAATGTGATCCAAGGTTATATTCCTGTAGTTGCAGGTAAATAGGATTCAGAGCCCAATACTAAGATCGAACATCAAACTGTGAAAAAAAGGGATTGGCGCCAAGTTTTCACTATCATCCAAGATGCTCCTTTAGTAATTTTTTTTTATAAATCGAACAACCTTTTTAAACTTTTCCTTGGCTTAGGCATAGGTGGGTTTGATTTTCAATACATTCATTTCCTTTTTCATCAAGTTCTCATTTATCAGGAGGAGTTGGCCACTCATGTATGTGATCTCATCCATTTTAATCTTTAAAACCATATTGTGGAAGCTTTGATGTATATTTATACTTATCTACATCACTTAAATGTTGAAAAATCAAAACTTCATAATTGGATAGTTTTTCATACCATAGATATATGAGAATATGGGGAACACATGGACATAATAAAGGAACATATTTTTTCAAAAAATACAAGGCTAGAATCCATAGATAAAGAAGGTCGATCTCTATTGTGATCACTTTATTTTCTTCTCATTGCAGATTAATTTCAGGGAGAGACTCTAAAATGTGTATGTTCCTACAAAATGTTTCCAATGAATGGATATATTCATGTTCTCAATTATCTATTATTTCACTCTATCTTTCACATTAAATTTTATTAGTAATACTGGATTTGACTTCATTTTTTTTCTTAATGTCTATGTATTAGTCTATTTAACTTGAAATTTTGGTAGTAAGAAAAATGTTACAAATTTTGTAGTTTAGGGACTTCTAGGACCAATAAAAGAAAATATCATTTTAGGTCAAACATACTTGACCACTAGTTATGAGGGTAATTATCCCAACATAGGTTTGTATTCCATGAATTTGATACACCTTGAATAGATTTGAATCATGTGTAGGGAGATGGTAATTTTAATTCATAACATGTGTCCAAAAACCAAGGAGCATGTTTCAGAATCATGTGTGTATATTAAACTCAAACAAAGTAAATGGGTTATTAGTATTTTGAGGCATAAATGGTTTTTGTAACAAATAATTCTACACTAATCAATCTCTCCAATAGGATAGAAAGAGGTCACAATAAATGAACCATGGGTTAAAGTTTCCTTATAATCGAAATGAAACACTGGAGACTCATACCTCACAGGAATCAAGTTTACTGTGAGAAACAAGAGGAAAATTGGGAAATCATTTAAAATCACATGACAGTTCAAGAAATGGAACATGTGGTGTCATTTTTACCTCAATAGTATTTCATGGAGAAACATGATTTATGTCGTTAAAATATAATGGTTTTATATGATAACCAAGTCCAGTGAATCCTTGATAATAGATGAGACCACTATATAGATCAAATTCTTATATAGGGAAAGGCATTTTCATATTTCACACTCATATGGGATTGGAATAATGTGAGTTTCCAAAGCTAGTGCATGGTACCTTTATATGGATCTAGCTCTTATGTAGGTAATGGTTCATATAGGATTGATCATGTACCACAGACTTTAATTTCATACTAAAAAAGTTATAGTTGTTATAAAATTTATTATCATATAATGAGGACCATACCTTAAAATTTAACATCTTATGGTTTGGATGAGTGTCATATAGTTTAATGTTATTATGAACAATACATTGGCCAAGTAGTTTAACATTATGTTTTAAGGACATAATATTGTTTCCTCTTAATTTCATATAGATTAAACCAAAATATTAATGATTTTCCATTACACAGTGATCTGATCGAGTAGTCTCCATCATTCTTCATAGATGAATATAGAGATTTTTAAGCTATAATTTGGGGGATTCTGAATCTAAAAAGTGATATTGGACAATTATGGAAGGAATGACACATGGACCATGTTCAAAAAGAAGGTTTTCAACATAAAGTTGTAGGGGATTATGGGGATAGAAGGGGTCTCTCCTCAGGATGAATATGCCACTGGTTGACTTTTCTTTTAAGGGTGACTTATGTAAAGCCAAATTGTGGAATGTTATGCATAGTCAAAACAGAATTGTCCTTAGGAAACTGACATTTCACCAATAATAGCTAAGGGAAGTTTACCAAAATTCATATTTTACTATACATATAATTTTATTCATATAAGGATGGCGCATGGATATAGAAGGATCATTTTGTATTAAAATCACTCCATAATGGGGTGAATGATTCCTATACAGGTATGACCCATACACAGGTGATGGATTGTATTTTTATTATGGTCGTTCCTAAATACAGAAGGTCTTGGAGTCACTATGTATCCCATGAATATGGTAATCAAGCCACACATAGTTAGATAAAACAAGTAAGAAATGAAAATAGAATATGTTCTAAAGGTAGTTTATAGTATAAATACTCCAAACACTTAGTTGGTTTTTTTGTTGGGAGGGGTAATTTTTTGTCTAGATAGGGGCTCACTAATGGGGTGAGAATCTATACTTGGCCATCCAATGTAGATCTGGTTCATACATAGAAGAGATGGGTCATTTCACTACTAGAAAAATCAATATTTGTGACTGGTTATTTGCGACGAGTTTTCGTCTCCCATCGCAAATAGTTTGGCGTGACTTGCACGCCAAACCGCGTGAATATTATTTGCAATGGGGAGATGTCTCCCATCGCAAATAGTTTGGCACGACTAGCACGCCAAGCCGCGCGGCTTGTGCCCCAAACCGTGCAAGAGTATTTCTGACGGTACCCGTCGCAAATACCCGATGGCAGTTAATAGCTTTCTGCGACGGGATGTCATCCCGTCGCAAAAAGAATGTTGGTAGGAACTATTTGCGACAGGCCTCATCGCAAATACCCTTTTAACCGCCGACTGTAATTAATGCGGCCGAGGTATTAGCGACGGGAAACGCGTCGCAAATAACCTCGTCATAACTAATCTAACCTATATATACCCTCACCCATTTTTTCCCAAATCACTCAGATCTTCCTCTCCCTCCCTTTTCATTTTTCAGTTTTAAGGAAAAAATTTCATTTAGTTAAAAAAAATTAGACTAGAGCAATTGAAAGGCGCCAATACCTTTAGAATATCATAGTTTAAGGTATTTATATTTTATTTTTTTATATTTATATTATTTTTTTATGTTAATATTAATTGTTTATTAATTGTAATTAAATTAGATTTCAATTTATTTTTATTTTTATTTATTTTTAGTAAGAAATTGATATTTTTAGTGATAATTATAAACAATTAGTGTTAATTTGCAATAATTAGATATAATTAGTAATAATTAGATATAATTAGATATAATTAGTAATAAATAGATATAATACTAATAAATATATATAATTAGTAATAAATAGATATAATTAGATATAATTAGTAATAATTAGATATAATTAGTAATAATTAGATATAATTAGATATAATTTGTAATAAATAGTAATAATTAGATATAATTAGTAATAATTAGATATCATTAGTAATAATTAGATATAATTAGATATAATTAGATATAATTACTAATAATTAGATATAATTAGTAATAATTAGATATATTTGTAATAATTAGATATAATTAGTAATAATTAGATATAATTAGCAATAATTAGATAAAATTATTAATAAATAGATATAATTAGTAACAAATAGATATAATTAGTAATGAATAGATATAATTAGTAATAATTAGCTATAATTAGTAATAAGTAGATATAATTAGTACTAATTAGTAATAATTAGATATAATTAGTAATAAATGGATATAATTAGTAATAAATAGATATAATTAGTAATAAATAGATATAATTAGTAGTAAATATATATAATTAGTAATAAATAGATATAATTAGTAATAAAGAGATATAATTAGTAATAAATAAATATAATTAGAATTAAATAGATATAAATAGTATTAAATAGAAATAAATAGTATTAAATAGATATAAATAGTATTAAATAGATATAAATAGTATTAAATAGATATAAATAGTAATAAATAGATATAATTAGATATAATTACCAATAAATAGATATAATTAGTAATAAAGAGATAAAATTATTAATAATTAGATATAATTAGCTATAATTAGATATAATTAGCTATAATTAGATATAATTAGCTATAATTAGCTAAAATTAGCTATAATTAGCTAAAATTAGTAATAATTGGATATAATTAGAGATGATTAGATATAATTAGGTATAATTAGTAATAATTAGATATAATTAGTAATAATTAGATATAATTAGTAATAGTTATTAATAATTAGTAAAAATTAGTAACAATTATTAATAATTAGTAATAACTAGTAATAATTAGTAATAATTAGAAATAATTAGAAATAATTAGAAATAATTAGTAATAATTAGTAATAATTAGAAGTAATTAATAATAATTAGAAATAATTAGTAATAATTAGTAATAATTAGTAATAATTAGTAATAATTAGATATAATTAGATATAATCAGATATAATTAGTAATAATTAGTAATAATTAGTTATAATTATATATAATTATATATAATTAGATATAATTAGATATAATTAGATATAATTAGATATAATTATATATAATTAGATATAATTAGATATAATTGGTAATAATTAGTAATAATTAGTAATAATTAGTAATAATTAGTAATAAGTAGTAATAATTAGAAATAATTAGTAATAATTACTAATAATTAGAAATAATTAGTAATAATTACTAATAATTAGTAATAATTAGTAATAATTAGTACTCATTTGTAATAATTAGTAATAATTAGATGTAATTAGTAATAATTAGATGTAATTAGATGTAAATAGATGTAATTAGAAGTAAATAGATGTAAATAGATGTTAATAGATGTTAATAGATGTAAATAGATGTAAATAAATGTAAATAGATGTAAATAGATGTAAATAGACGTAAATAGATGTAAATAGATGTAAATAGATCTAAATAGATCTAAATAGATCTAAATAGATGTAAATAGATCTAAATAGATTTAAATAGATGTATATAGATGCAAATAGATGTAAATAGATGTAAATAGATCTAAATAGATGTAAATAGATCTAAATAGATGTAAATAGATCTAAATAGATGTAAATAGATGTAAATAGATGTAAATAGATGTAAATAGATATAATTAGTAATAAATAGATATAATTAGAAATAAATACTAATAAAAAATATTATCAATATTTAGGAAAAAACAATATAAATATTATTAACAAAATAAAAAATTTATAAAATATTAAAATTATCAATATACACAAAAGGCTTTGATCTATTCTTAACATGTTCAAATCTCAAAGGTTCTCCAATTGTCAGGTCATGCGCAATAAAAAGTTTGTGTCAGCCATGTCCAATGTAAACTCTATAATTGTCCTGGCATGGTTGATCACCTTGCAAGTAGTGTTGTAATACGAAAACCCAAGTCATTCCCTACTCATCTAAAAGAATTATCTCACATTAACCTTTACATAGACCATTCTTCCTTGAAAAGTTAAGGGAAAGATACTGATATCCCCTCAAAATTTTAAGGAAGAATGATCTATGTAAAGGGAGCGAGATGATTCTTAGAGAAGAGAATGATATTACTTTGGTCGTCCTATTACAACACTACTTGCATGGTGATTAGCCATGCAAGTACAATTATAGTGTTTACATTGTACAAGGCCGACACAAACTTTTTATTGCGCATGACCTGACAATTGGTGACCCTTTGAGATTTGAACATGTTAATAATAGAGCAAAGTCTGTTGCGAATATTGATAATTTTAATATTTTATATATTTTTTATTATTTTAATAATATTAATATTATTTTTCCATAAATATTGAAGATTTAATTTTTTTATTATTAATAATTAGTAAATGAAAACTGCTTAGATAATGAAGGGAAAATTTGTAATCATCTCCACAATGATGATTACCAAATTTCCTTGCATTATTCAAGCAGTTTTCATTTTGCTAAGTATTGCTAAGTATTGCTAAATTTGTAATAAATTGTAATAATTAGTAATAATTAGTAATAAATTGTAATAATTAGTAATAATTTGTAATAAATTGTAATAATTAGTAATAATTAGTAATAATTACTAATAATTAGTAATAATTAATAACAATTAGTAATAATTTTTAATAATTAGTAATAATTTGTAATAATTAGGAATAATGAGGAGTAATTAGCAATAATTAGGAATAATTAGGAATAATTAGTGAAAATTAACAATAATTAGCAATAATTATGAATAATTTGGAATAATTTGGAATAATTTGGAATAATTTGGAATAATTAGGAATAATTAGCAATAATTAGTGTGAGAAAGATGCAATTAAATGAGCCATAAGACAAAAGAGTAATCGTCAATCCACTGGAAATTGTGTCTCCCTTAATTAATGGTAATTATTAAGTAGTTGTAATTATTTATCTTCTTTTTCAGATAGTCTATTTATAATTTCAAATTATTAAAAAACATTGATGATTTTATATTTTATGTAGAAAATATGGAACAAGGAAGTCGACATCAGTCATTATTAGATGATCGTGCTTGGATAAATCATCTTAGAAATCCAAAAGGTTCTAGTTTAAATCATGTTTATATTGAGGGTGTTGAAGCTTTATTAGCATTTGAATCATCAAAACCAGAATATTTTTCAGAAGGCACAATTATGTGTCCTTGTAAAAAAGGTGCTCTGAGAACGTTCGACACATTTGACAAGGTTGGGGGACATCTCTTGCGGTTTGGTTTTCAACCAGATTATGTTTTTTGGTATCAACACGGTGAACGCAGTTCCATAAGACGACCCCCCCAGTGATTTTTTTATGTTAAAAATATTTGAATTTAACAGTGTAATATTAATTATTTACATTTTCGGTCTTTTATATCGGTGCAAATATTACATAATTTAATTTTTAATATATTTTTATATTTTTATATTTTTATGTGAATATTGAGAATATTAATATTTTTTTATTATTTATGTAATATTAATATTATTTTATTAAATATTTTTTTTAGTATAATATTTTTTAATGTTTGTTTATTTTCTAATAATAATAATAATAATAATATTTTACGATTTTTTTATTTTTTTGTGAATATTGAGAGTTTCAATATTTTTTAATTTTTTAATAACAGAAATATTATTTCTTCATTAATCATAATTTTATTAAATTTACTTTTTTTTCAAATTTATTTATTATTTGCGATGAGACCTTTTGCGATGGGACCTCATCGCAAATAGTCTAAATAAATATTTTTTAAAAACATATTTGTGGCCAGACTACTTACTCGTCGCAAATATTATGTTGTGACGAGCCCATCGCAGAACATTATATATGTATATTTTTTGTGACAGGACGGCGGGCCCATCACAAAAACTATTTATGACGGGCCCATCATGAAAATGTTTATGCATATATAATGCATATAATCAGAGACTTATTTGCGATGGTGTTGTTTCCCATCGCAAATACCATTATTTGTGACATGCTCATCGCGAATAATGGTATTTGTGAAAACGTTTTCTGCAACAGGCTATTTCTGACGGGGCCTCGTCGCTAAAGCTTATTTGCGACGGGATCCTGTCACAAATACCAATAATTCCAGTAGGGTTTTATACTATGGTTGGACTAGGATATGGGATATGGGATTCATTATGTATCTCCTCAAGGAATGAATCAATACATACATAGTTCTTGTAAACCATGTAGTTTTTCCTCATATAAAAAGTGAAATATATATTTCTTTTAGTGTCATTCATTCAAGACCAAGTTAACCCTAATGTGAAATAATAATCCTTAATTATATTTGAACTCCTTTACCAAAACTCCTAATCCCAAATATGCTATGACTGGTGTGAGGCGTAGGGAATAAAAAAGTTTCATTTCATGACATAGAGGTCATCAAAATCAATGAAAATGGATTTTTTGTATCATGGGGTGGATGAGATAGAATGTAAGATCTACGAATTTATATATATATAAATGGGTGTGAATAAATCCATATGTAGTTCTTGAAAATAGTTATTTTAAACATCATATGTAAAGGATGAAATATATATAGTGTCATGGAAATAATGGGAGATGTAGGAAATATAGTTCCAAGGATGTTCCAACATTCTCTCAATATGAGGAAGGAAATTTTAAAACAATATCTTTGGAGTTATCTGATTAGAAAAGATGATATGTGAAAAGTAAAAAGGGAGTGATTGAGGAACATTTTCAGAAAAAAAAAATCATCCTGATGCTATTGGGGCATACAGAGATATTAGAGGTCTCTCCTGAGAACAAATATGACTCTGGTCAATAGTATTTATAAGGAATACTTATGTAGATCCTGACTAAGACATGTTTTCCATACTCAAAATAGAAGTACCCTCATGAAACTGACATTTCATCATCAATATCCAACTAAAGCTTACAGAGATCTAATTTTCCCCGAGGATAAGCAGTATGATGTATGGAGGGAATGCATTTGATCACAAAAGAAAGAATTTGAACTGAATGTTTTCATGATTTATATATTTCCCTGCATAGATCTAACTCATATATAAGGAAGGATTCATTTTTAACATGATGGGATTGTGAGTGAATCCAATTAACTTCTACACATATCATTATTCATATACAGAAGAGGGGGAATTTCATTATTTCATGGCTGGGGCCATGGAATAGGGTATGAGAATCAGTATTTATCTCATTGATGTAAGAATCAAGCCACACATAGTTCTAGAAAATATCACCCTATGCTTTTCTGAACCATGCACAGGGATGGGGTCATTTTTATCCCACAAAAAGACCTATGATTGGAGATCCAGGGGTCACTAAATATCTTACAGTAGAAGGAATCAATACACATATGGTTCTTAGATGGTGGTTTGGTGGGAGAACAACACCAAGGATTGTGATCCGTTTGATCATGGATCAAAATTTTATATTGTTTTAAATCATGCAATGAGGACATGGACTATTCTTTTTAACGCCATGTGGTGAGGATGTGAGACACATAGTTTAACATCATATAGTATAGATATTGATTTTTGACATCCCACATTTATCATATGAGACATCCTGGTTCCATAAAGGGTAAGCTATATATTAAAATCATATATTTAGGACATTGATTGGGGCTTATACCTAAGGAGAAGGCCCATGAAGGTCATTTTGGGGTGACAGGACCACATGTAACTAATGGCTTGTAGTGACTCTATGGATAGTCCTAGATAAAGAAGGTACATTCATCATTAAGTATTCTATTAGGATGGGAATCCAGTCACATGTAGTTCAATAGATGGGGTTGTAGGACACTAACACCCAAGGTGGTGATCTACTCAAGTACATACAAGAATGTTATGCAATTTTATTTCATATAATAAGGACGGCAACAAAGCAGTTTTATGTCATATGGACAAGATGAGATGGTTGGGGCTTACACATATATAGGAATCCCATATTTCTAGAACCATGTGGAATAACTCAACTCATTGTGATTAAGGTTTTATTGAGGCTTACAACTAGGTGGATTCCCATGGGTTATATAGTTAGATTCGTGCAACTCAAACTATCTTTTCTTATAGTTTTAGGTCATACAGTTCGGATGAAAATATGGTATGGTAATCACATGAAACATTTCTTGAGAAATATTACATTCATCATAGGTGTGATTTGTTCCCCATCCATTGTGGTTAACAAGTAAGAACCATTAGATTGAACCTCCTGTATGGAATAAGGTTGCTCCCAATTTGGTTCAATATTTGGGGGTTTCTTCGTTGGTATCATTGTGGTCCTAAGGACCAGTATCAGCTCTCCATGGAGTAATTATTAAATACATACCATCTTGTTAAAGTCTCATTATATTTTATTCTAGAGTATTTACAAACGATGCAGGTATATAATCTTTTCACATTCAGTTTCTCTAGCTTGTCAATCTGCCTCTACAATAGTCCATCATATGAAATATATTCATATATAGGTAGCTAGGTTGAGGGAAATTGAAATTCAATGGGAGGAACTACTTATGTTCCATAAACCAGTGAATACGATGTTTCATGATTAGGATTGTGGGTTGTGGTTTGGTAGGCCCAAGAAGCATGGAGAAACTCTTCAGGCCAGGATTTCTTTTCTCTATCCCCCATTTCCTAGAGAAGGTTTGATATAGTTTTTTTAAAAGACAATATCTATCTATTTACCACTACATGATAGCAGGGAGGATGGTTAGATTTGATATTTTATTCCTGGTATAAATTCTTCAATTTGTAATAACTGAAGATGGTGTCATTTTCTGTCAATATTGTGTGAGGGATAAAAATCTGGTTATTGTGTTTGAATTCATGAAATTCATGATAATTTCGGTTCTGACCAACATAGAATGAATCACCTCTTCCCATTTAGAAAATAATTTGGTAGAGGTAAGTATGAACTTTAACTACTTGGTTGTATATGGAGGGTACGACCCTACAATATCCAACCCCAAACAGCGAATGTCCAAAAGTATTTAATTGTATATAGAAACTCCATGGGATGATAGATTAAGTTGCAATGAATTCGGTTGGAATTAAACTTCTTGAAAAAATGTATAAAATACTATTTCATTAAATACTTGAAATATTTTAGCCTCCTGATTTGGTGAGAAACTAAGTTCTTGACTAATGGGTACTACAAACACTACCATGAACTTATTCTATTCTGGAAATCATTTCCTTTCCATCAATACATATGAGTATAATTCCATCAAATCATTACATATAAAGAACATTAAAATGAATTGGTCTATCACAGAGATTAAAACAGACTACCTGCCATCGAATTTGTTCTTTTTCTACTCTTTTGGAAAAAAGTTCCTAATATTGAGATATTCTAGGATGGGAATCATCCACCCATTTATAGAATCATCTAGTTTAGGGGTATAATTTATCTCATTGATCTCTTTCATAACACTATAGAAAAATGAAAATATTGTTTTTATGATGGGAGGTGTTGATGACTATTCTATCCTAATCTAGATCTGCCAAGGATATAGAAGCATTTTATAATTCATCTTCCGAAATGTTTTCAGAATGTGGTATATGAGTTACTGTTGGATCATAGGGAAATTCTACCAGCAAACATCTAATATAATTATGTTTTGGTATCATCACTTCTTTTCTGATGGCATAATCATAGTTGATCTGGTTAATTAACAACTCTGAGTGACCTCTGCTTCTTAAGTTAGTCCCTGATATATTCAAATACAACTGTAAACCTTCAATTATGGTTTGGTATTCAGCCTCGTTATTGGTGAAACCCTATTCTATAAGGAACAAATAAGGTAAAACTACATTTTTTGAGGAAATTATAATGACTCCCAATCTGAATTTGATGAGATTGGGGTCTTTTAATCTCTTTCTGCATGTACAATTGAAGTAAATTTCCTATATTCAGGTAGAATCCTGAACAAAAAACATTTCCTCATCACGCTGTTTGGTACTCACTGACACTTCTTCCACAGAATTATTTTTTGTCATGAAATTTTATATGGACTATCCTTTTACCACTTTCTTCAGTGTGAAATGGATGTCAAAATTTTACATAAAGACCTCCCTTAATGCTAAAAATCCATTCATAATGGGATGACTGAGCATAAATTTGAGTAGTTAAATTTAAAAGATCAAATGGACCTTATAGTAATTTAGATAACGCCTTAATTTTTGAAATGAAAAAATAAATGAAAATTAGTTCTTCTTAATTTCTAAATACCGATTCTCAATATCAATCATGGTTACATTAAGATAATAAAGGTTGTTTTCACTATAAGTATAATTTTTCTATGCAATGATGGCACCTAAAAATATTTTCTGAGTCATCACGTACATTATGAGTAGTTTTCCTTTGATTGGTGGCATTAAAATTGGTGGGATCAAGATATATTTTTTGAGGCTATAAAATTATTTATATAATTCAACGGTCCACTGAAACACTACCCCTTTCTTCATTATCCTAGTGAAAGTAAAACTTTTTTCTAATAGGTTTATTATGAAGCACTAAATGTAGGAAAGTTACCTGTGTAGTCCTCTCAACTATTTGAAATTATGAGGAAGTAATATACTGATAATTACCTTTTTATTTTCAAGTTTTATTTTGAGTCATGATGGCATATGATGAGGTATTTTTTTGATGGATTCTTTCTCCCCTAGTGTACACTCCTGATAACATCCTAGGGTTTCTATTTTTCTCTTTGATGACCCCACTCTTCCTTTTTGCTTCCCCTTATCTATTATCTTTTATAGTATTCCATTTCCTAGTGCATCTCGTGGCATAGACATGCAGCTTGTCTCGGTTTTTTTTCACTTCTCCCAACTTTCTCTATGAGTCCCTTCTCAGATACTCTAGTGTAATTTTACTCTATGATTCCCTTCTTGGATACTCTAATGAAATTTAGATATGCGATTTTCTTCTCATCTGCTTCGAATTTTTGTAATTAGAGATTGAGCTTTAACGGTTTAGTCTCGTAGCATGTAGTTGGAAGGTGTAGTTATGGTTCTTCTGGTGGCGATTCTTGAAGTTCACTTTTCAGTTTGGAGATCTCATTTCTGGTGGTCACGGTGCATGGATATGGTTTAGTTCTTTTGGATGTCTTAATTTAGCCTTTAGAGATAGTGGTATAGAGGTTTTCAGCAAATCTAATCCATAAATCTAGTTGAATGTCGGTTATAGATCTGCAGTGCTGCTCATAGGGTCTTCTTATTTGGTTTTATTTGTGGGTTTTCATATAGAGATCAATCCATTATTATATTTCTAATTTGTGTATCTTGTTTCTATGTTTTTTTATCCAAAATTATTCATTAGTGTTTTTTGTTCTTAGATGTTCTGGGGATTTGACGGTCTAGTTCAACAGTGGAACGACAGCTTGTCTAGTCGGTGAGTAGGTTCTCTAGTAGTGGTTTGGTGATGGATCATACATCTCATGGGATGGCTCAAGGCTGATGATGATTTTATTGTGAAAGTATTATGTAATGTATTTTCTATGGCATAGTTTATTTCCTATTTGAATTTGGTTTGATTTTTAATTTTTTATTTATGTCTCTTTCTGTTAAATAGTGGCGTGGTGGACTATTTATAGTGTTTTCTTAATTTCAAACTGACTAGGGATTGCGTGACACAAGTTGGTCATGGATCAAGCTTGTGATGATAGATTCTGGTTGATTTTGAATTTTGAATTTGTGATCTTGTGTATGCCTCAGTTACCACTCAACCATAAAGAGGATATTTGAAAATCAAAAAAGACAATATTTAGTAATGGAATATGATGAAGCTGAGAAATTTCCCAGAAGTAACGTCGAAAGAAAATTTTGGTGGATTCATCATCAAACTATGTATTTTAATTTTTAAAAATAAAATTTTCAAATAAATAATTTGGTCAGAATGTTTTTGTGATTTTACCACCAAATTATCAACATAATACTTGAATGTTTTTTTCTATGAAGAGTTTGAATATGTGGTACATGGCATGTTGATTTGTAGTGCCAGTGTGATTCATACCAAAATTCATTACTCGATAGTATAATACTCCCATGGGGGGATGAATGTAGTGTATTATTCATCTTATGCATCTATTTGGATTTTATTGTACCCTTAATAGCTATCCATTAAGGAATGGGCTTGATAAAATGATGTTTCATTGATTATAAGTTTGGTAATCAGAATCAGAAATTCATCTTTCAGGTAGTTCCAGTTGAGACATCCCAAATCAATTCAAACCTTGATTTTCCTATTATTTTTCTTGAAGGGTAAAATAACGGTGAGTAAGTTTGGGTATTACATTTCCCAAATGAAGTTATATATGATGATGTTATCAAATTTGGGTTTAACCTTGGAAACATGAGTCATAAACATCCTTCTAGACTTTTCTTGAAGCCATGATGGTCTTCTGGTAAACCTAATTGATGGGAAACCACATCAGGATGTATTCCTAGAAACTCCTTGTAATTCTAGGAAAATACATTTTGATTCTTCTTTATAAACAAGGTTTAAATACCCTATTCATTAAGTGGAATAGCTATGCTGATCAATGTTGGTTTTGGATCCTTCTATGTTCCTAGATTGATATGTATGAGTTCATCGACAATGATAGAGACTCCTTCTTCATGTGATGAAGGAGTCTTTTTGAGGTTGGTTTATTCCTCTTCTTCATTTTCTTCTTCCTCTTTATCCATGTTGAGATGGCTTAGATATGTCGGGAAATTATTAAGGTTAGGGTAACCGTTAGTATCCCAGGAGTTGGCATTCAATTAAGAAATGAAGGCTTCTATAGGTTCAATAGATGAATTGGTGGCCTAAAAATGTTTTGAGGAAATGGTTAGAGAATTTCCATATAATATATCACTACCAACGGAGCAATCAAATATTTCTTTAACATCTTCAGTCTTAACAAATGTGGATGATATCATGAAAACCATTGAGCATATATATGAATACAAGAAAATACATTCCACCTTAGAGTTGGGAAGTACATATTCATCATCGATGTCTTTCAATGGGTTATAAAGGTTCATTTACATACCATTTAGAGTAGTAACCTGAGTGGAACCATAAGTTTTAAATTATTTCCCTTCTTTGTGGTTTAATTTTGCATCAATGTATTGATATTCAAAAGATTTGAATATATATTACTAACCATGTAATGTACCATTATACCAATCACAATATTATTTGGGGAAGTGATTATATAATGAAGGGACTACAACATGCAGGTGAAACCAAGGCGTTCTTAGAAACACATTAAAAGGTATAACTTTTTTGATAACAAAGAACTCGGAATCAGAAACGAGATCTCCAAAAATGAGTTCTAAGATCAATATGGTTCAGAGGTATATGTTTTTGTTTATTATACCCTTGAAGAGTTAAAGAAGAAGCATACATATCAACTTCATCATATCCCAAATGGTGAAGCATTCTGATTGGAATGAGGATGACACCCAAGATATTATCATTGAAATCTCCATAGATGTCAATGTCATCAAGTTTATCAAATGCGTATAGGTTTCCAATGTTTACATCTATAAGATCATCTCTATCTTCTTCGATGAAAGATATGACCACATGAAATTATATAGGATCAACTTTTCAAGATATACCTTAGTGATAATTAATTTAGCTTCAAATTCGTAAGGGGGTAGCAGAGCCTCTAAAAGTGATTCTCATAAATCCTTTGATAGCTTAATAGCATCTATAATTGAAAGATTTACTAGAATTATTACTAATTTCTCCAAGATGTCATACTTTTGGGTCAAAGGTATATGTTTCCCTGTAGGTAACGGTTCCCATGAGGTATTTTTTGAGCTAACATGTCCAGGTTATATTTTCCATCCAGTTAAAAAGATGTGGAGGGAACTTTGTCTACTTTTTAATTGTGTCACCTTAGCCTGCCCACCTTCTAGGGTTGTTTAGGTTTTAACCAACTAATTAATTGATATTCAAAAATGGGTGGTTTTGAATGATTTTTCACATAAGGGGATCCATTTTCCTACTCCTATTGGAATTTTCTAAGGGATTTCTTATATCCCAAATGGCCCGAAGGCCTTCATTATTATTGATTTATGATAATCACCCTTTCAAGGGATGAGGGTTAACACTAACAAGGCCCATAGGATTTGTGATTATCTGGACCATATGTTTAAGAGACATTACATTACTCGAAGGTTAGGGAATTCAAACAGACTGTAACTGCAAGTAACTGACCCTCCCTAGCATTTGCATCGTGATGGTATCTCTCCACTTTCATATGGTTGTCTAGATAAGCTTACCATGCAAGCACAATTTGGTCCCTTTGGCATAGTTATACCCTCTCATTCTTCCAAATCCATTGGTTCTGTTCTTGTGAGTGCACCTGCTCTATAACCTCCTCTAGGGATCCTCCTTTTTTAGAGACTGTTTGGGACAACTACATGTGGCCTAAAGGACTTCAGGTGGCTCGAGGGCCTTATGGGTGGCTCGAAATCCCTACTGAACTAATGGCCTTCAGGACACAAATCCCAAACTGGTGGCCCAATGTGAATAGTTCCAGCAGCTACAGTACCAAACAACACCTGCTACAGTAGCTGGTACAATACCTGCACAGTACTTTCTACAGTACCCTGGAAACATGTCTCCACCTAGTTTCAAACTTGGGTCTTGTGGATACACTTAAGGATACCTCACCAACTGGGCTGAGGCTCATGTGGTAAGGGCTTTCCTATTGGTTTCAGAAACATTGATAGCTCTAGTGGGGATGTGGTCGGTATTTTGAATTTTTCCATGACTATGCCTCCCTCATTTCCTTGGCCCCTACGTCTAGATTCATGTTTTCACAATTTAGTGTGGGAAGTTCATGTTGACAAAAAAACTCATCATCAAATAATGGATCTATCAAATTAATGACATTAATACAGCAAAATAACAATTCTTCATCTGGTGAGGACTTTATTAGATAGTTTAATGCACGTTTTACTGGTTGGATGGATGGTTCCCATCGTATAGGAACTGAAGTCATGAAGTATGAGAGATTAAAGGATTTTTTTGCCATGATACAGGTTTATCTTTATTTTTTCATTTCCTTCCCTTTAAGTTATTCCATTTATTAGAATATTAGCCTTTGGAGGACTGTGGTTCCACCGGACTGGGCTATGCCATTGTGGAAGCGGTTGGGGGTATAGTTGGTTGTTTCAACAATTCTCTGAGAATATAATGCGTTTAGTTGATCAACATTGAAACATTTAATCAGTGAACTTTTGAGCACATTTATTGGTGACTTCCTTCTATTCACCTTATTCTTATGTAATAGTTCCATAAATTCATGCTACTTATGTTAGTGATTTTCCCAATTTCACCATCCTAGATTCAACCATCTTCTGAAGGATATATTTGAAAACAAATAAATCCCATATGGTTTTCAATAACATTCATTGAAAGGGGAAATAATTCATATGATATTTATGATGGACTTGATAAGGTCTTATGGATTTGGATGAGTTATTGGGTCATTTTACAATATTGCTAACAAATATTTAGGAACCCTCTCATCTTTAATGGAGTGGGATTTTTTCTTTCATTCTTTGAACATGGATTGTTTCTTTTCTATCCATTCATCCCAATGAGGTTGTTGTTACTATTATTGCTTCTCTATAGTGGATGTTTCATGATAAGGTGTAGGCTTCAAAGCATTATTAGTTATCGGGGTATTTTTTAGAGTGATTGTTGTAGTTTCTTCTTTTCCTATCATTTTTCCATGGGGTTATAGAAATGATATTTAACTCTCATTTTCAAGGTGGGGTATTATAATATTTATGAAACAAAAAAAAGGCCTCGAAACCCTCCATTTAAATTTACTAGGATGGGTAGTGTTTGTAACTCATTTCAAAATATTTTCCATGAAATGACCCAAAAAATATTCCTATGGAAATTAAAAAAACTGTGGATAAAGTTAAACCCTTCCACCTATAAATGAAGTATGTGGCACTCTCATTTTCTCATTGGTTAAATATATATAGGACCATGATCTATTTATTTTAAATTGTTTGGTTTAACTGGTGAATAAATTGTTGGTGGAGGTTTTTGTATCCTTTGATTGACCCTCTAAGAAAATAGGTGTACCATAAAGAGGTCCTTCCCTACAAAATTTAAAAACACCATTGGAGTTTTGAAGCTTCTTATTCCAAAAATTTTCTATTTATGGGCCACAATAAGATACATAATGTTTCACATGTTGATTATGATCTCCCGAACTGTAGAATATTAGAAATGTAGGATTTCAAAAAATTGGCAGGGAAAGGGTCGCATCTACCAAATTAGGGTAATGTTTTCTTTTAGGTAGTACCTGTGCATGTTTCCCCTCTATATCTTCAAACATAGTTTTTAGCAATTTAATTGTGTTAATAAGTCCTTAGGGAATGACCACCAAGGTAGGAACTGGATTATGGGGAACAATAGATTAAACTGGATATGTTGGCTCCATCTACACCTGTACATGAGTTGGCATGATGTATCTTGACTAACATTGGTCTAGTTTTAAGGACAATATAGATAATTCTTGATATCCATCTATAACTAGTTCCAAATAGATTATTTTCCTTGATCTATCATAGGGTGGACATTTCAAATCCATTTTCACGGGTATGAAAAGGTCATCCTTCCCAGGGAAATCTTCTATAGGAGTGAACTGAAGTTTTTGGGATGAATAAACCTAGTGGGAATATGACCTCTGAGTATTTTGGAAGCAATTCTCTTCAATTATCTCATTTTTATCTCAAAATAAGTTAGCCACCCCGTGAGTGTGAGGTTATCAATGCCATTGGGTAATAAGAGGGGTTGAACTGTAGCCTTACCATTTTCTTTGGATAATTCACATCTGAGAGGAGGCAATGTTGCATTCATAGTAATTCCCAAATTTTGGGAAATCCTCTGATTTCTATATGCACAAATGATTCAGTTGTTTCTATGTGGAAATTATTTTGAATAGATATATGCTCCTCTTATTCTCTCTTATTGGCCTTATATACGACTTTATTACCAGAATTGTTAATGACGTTTACTGATGTGAACTTCATTTCAATCATTTCATTAGTGTTTGAATATTAGAAGATATAGTTGCCCTGGGTGCATATACTAGAAGAGATTTAATTATCAGGAGCAGTTGTGCTCTTAATCAGACATTTTTTTCTTATGGAAAACATGGAATACTATCCTTGATTTCAAAGATTCCATAAAATTCTTATGGGGAAGCATAACCTAAAGGTAACCTCTAGATAATTTTTTGTCTGCATCCCTAAATAACAAAATTCATCACATAATGATATTAATCAAGAGGATTTATTCGGTGGAATATTCTCCAAATGGGAAAAGACTGAATTTCACTAAGGTTGAGGTAAAAATGTGGCCATCTCTGTAAAATGGAGGTGTTATAGTTTCACTTTTACAAGCTTTCAGGCTAGATTGGTTATACTAAAGTATTATGTAAAAAATGACACATACCCTGTGGGATGGGGTTTCTCTTGTACAACCACGTCTTTAATTTCTTCAAATCCACTTCTAATTTTATAGTTCCATGTATTTACATGGGTTGGGTGAATCACATGACCTACACCTCATCCACCTACTTCTGAAGACATTTAAATCATTTATGATATCTAATGATTTACTTACATCAAGTGGGAGGTTTCTTAGATATTCTTATATTTATGATTAAAGAGTCGTCTTACGGATTTCCCTCATATGTAATAATTTCTATGACATATTTCTTGGGCCAGTTCCTACTGAGAAGACCATCTATGGTGAAAAAAATCAGTTTCATAAATTCTTCTTAGGGAAATGACATTACCTACTGCCACCATTGGATGAAATTTTTAATTGGTGATCGAGATGAAGTATAAAAATCCATGTTCACCCCATATTCTTATATACACATTGGATAGGGCTTCAGTGATCAAGTGAAATAGTCAATTTAATTCATTTATGCATTCGTTTTGAATATCACCTTATTGTTTTCTGTATTTCGAGTGTCGTTCATCTTAGAGGGCCACTAATTCAATTTGGTCTTGTATCTTTTCTATTACCTATATTTTATTTTGGAATTCATCATATGGAATTGATTATGTTTTGAATTGATGAATAGTGGTCTATATGTTTAGTCAAATATCATGGAAAATCATCTGATAATGCCTTCGGAATGCTAAATTGGGGAGTGGCTAAAGGAAAGAACATTATATATGTATTATACTTTTCTAAATTTCTCCTCATGAGAAATATTTCTCCATCATATTTTTTAGAGGTTTTTTGGTTAGATTTAACCAAATTGGACATTTTACCTTTAATTTATTGTAAATAATAGAGTTGGAAGGTTTTGTTTCTATTAAATTAGAAGGAAAGAGAAGCAAGGAGGGTTTAGAGAATAATTGTTCCCTTGGGTTGTCTTCCATTTGAGAAAGATTGTCCCATTTCAAGTACGTGACATCAAGAATGACTAGCCTCATTTCCCTATACGTCTCATAGAATGAGTTATTTCTCAGAGTTCATTCTTCAAGGGGAGGACCTTCCTCAATAAATGAAATTTCATTATAGGGATGACCTTCACAGCAACTTCCATCATCGGGAGGACTTACACAATGTATTGACATCCTACCATAGAGAGAAACTCTGCAACGTATACCATGGGAAAGAATTTAAGGGTAGATAGTAGCAAGGGGATGATCTTCTTTCTATTTTATCTCTTATCCACATGAAGGTATATCGTATAACTCATTAGGAGATGAGATCTTGAGATCAATCAGATTCTAAAATTGAAGTAATACTTCATAGTCAGGTTTCTGAGGAGTACCTCTAGAACTGATGGTAGCCAAATCATGGGGAGGACCATCACAACTACCTTTACCATATCCTTAATCTGGTGGTGGATTATTAATATCTTGATCCTTCATATATTGAAATCTGAGGACTTCAAGAACACCAACACTAATCATATTTAGTTCATGGACCAGCTCTTCATTTCCTAATTTTATTTTGAGAGTATTGTTTTTAGATCTCTTCCTTTGTCTCATTGGAGTCACCTTCTATGGGTGATGGATTTCATATAAATAAACCCATTTGATTGGTTCCTATTTTTTTAGAAATTTTCTAATAGATTTATGTAATTTTGGTGGGGATAGATGATATCCCTGAAGTGGGCACTAGAGTACACCAATGACC
Organism: Viscum album; assembly: GCA_963277665.1. Lineage (NCBI taxonomy): Eukaryota > Viridiplantae > Streptophyta > Magnoliopsida > Santalales > Viscaceae > Viscum > Viscum album. The sequence continues at coordinate 1,899,307,041 of OY728153.1, forward strand.
TCTATTTGGAATTCATATATGTCCATGATTTGGTTATCCACTTATCATGGGATGGCCATCACCGTCATAGAAGGGAGTATAGATATGCATCTTCTCCATGGTGACTCTCAAACTGTTCAGCTGATTCAATTAAAATGTGGAGGTGAGGTTCTGTTCTCGACTCATATCCATAACTAATGCTATCATTATATCCTGACAAACTTTGAGAATGTGAATAGGAATAGATTCTTATCCTTCCATCATCATCAGGATATAAGGAGTGACTTCATCAGCTGGAACAGGAATATACACCCATTATAATGAAGGATAAGGGATGTATTCCTTCCCTTGTCCTCCAGTTATTTCTGGGATAAACATAAAATAATTAGATATAGTAACAGATATATGGGGATACTCCCTATCATTAGTTGGGAACTTCTATCTGGTTTCACTAGGTTACACCAAATTGTATTGGTATGATTGATGTATGTGTTAAGGTGTGTGTGTATGCATGTTTTTTTACCATCATAATTGAATATTGGGATTCTTTAGATACTCTTGAACTATGTCGACATGTTTGGAAAGTACAGGAAGGTGTTTGTGCCTATTCATATTTTTCCCCCAAATGTTTCTGACAGACTTATTTGGAGGGAATAGAGGTACTCCCCTTCTCCCTAATACATATTAGATACCCTTATCAAGCTTTCTTCATTGACTGGGCAATAGTGACCAAGGATAGACTCCAAAGAGAGGAACCCCCATCATCATAAGGGTTGGATTCCACACAACACTAGTGGTGGCGGATAGTGGTCGTATCCCTTTGGTGGGACCCCTATTCTATATAGATGTGTCCTTCAGTGACATCTATATCACCCTCCCTAAGATAATGGAGGGATTAGTTTCATTGTTCTGGGGATAAGACCCCAAAATGATTTGATAAGGAAAAAAGTGTCTTCTGCTTCAAGATCACCAGCCATCATTAAGAAGATGGTTGTTCTATATGGATTCTGTATTTGCCTCTATGGTTTGGATGGTACCATTTCTATGGTGCCCCTGAATGAGAATCTTTGAGACATGTCATTAGAGATTCTTGGTCAGTGAATGTATCCTCTAATTATATGGGGACCCGACACCATATGAAAATATTTGTATTGGTTTAAAAGACATCATTGAATTATATTTAAGGCAGTTCTACAAAATGTTTCTTCTATATATATGACAAACAAAAATAATAATAACCATAAAATCGGAATCTAAAAAAATGAATACATCAATAATTAATTTTTTGAATCTATTTTTTAGACCCTCTTTCATTTGGTATGAAGGGACTTGAAATGTGGGTGACACAATCATCTTGCTTAAGGATTCACTTCAGGTTCACCATATTTTTTCATGATCTTTGAATAAAATAGTCCAACATTCGATCCTGATAAAAAATGATTCACATCTAGTTCTCCATTTTTTCAGATATATTTTCATGCTCAGTCCTGTTTCAAGTTGATGTGAACCTACATTCCAAAGGTAGCCTATCAATTGGATTTATGTAATGAGGCCTCAGAATATGTGTGGGCTACGATGATGGTAGGTTGGTGACATTGAACTATTTTTATGGGAATTATTACCTCCTCTATAACTTTTGTATTTATTTATGATGTATTTTTGAATACTTTATAAAATCTAAATCATCAAAAATATCTCACTTGTGTATACAATAAATTATTTGGAATGTGATGATTTCATAATAATATTTATGTATCCAGGTTTTTTCATGGATAGAGACACATGTATGTAACTGAGGTTATCCATCAATGGTACCCTTTTGTAAATGGTTTAGATATTCTTATATCATTTAATATCAAAATGATATTTTTAAGGCATTGAGTTGGGAACTCAAGAATTTAACACCATCTAGGAAGATAGAATTTTTTTTGATAAAGGGATCGGGCCCATGTGATGGGCTATCTATGTATCCCTAGGAAAGGAATTAGTACCCACATAGTATAGTGCTACTTAATGGGACACATTATACCTTTTAAGGTCATGTGATAAGGACCAAACTATGCAATTTAATTTCATGAATTAAGGATTTAAAGTTTAATTATTCTTAGTCGATAGATAGTGTGGGACTTACACCAAAGTGACCCAATAGATCCGGATGTGATGTGGTCTTTTAGGTTTGGGGAATGATCTTACTAGGAGATATTTCTAATAAAAATTGTAATAAAAAGGGGGATCATAAGGAATATGGTCCTCCTGGTTGGATTTAACCCTACTACGGATATATCATAGTGAACATTAGAGTTAATTTCGGGTGTTGGGTTTAGACTTCGAGGAGACATACTATTTATCCCATTTGGTTAAGAATCAAATCCCACATAGTTTATATTTTTTGGTCTTACACCTTTGGAGGAGTTCCGAAGGTTAGTTCATCAGGAATATAGAACTTTGAAGATTGAGGCATTGTTTTGGATCTTACAACGTATAGGAGGATGCCAGTGGTATTAGATTCATGATGAATATATCGACTCATGGTGATTTAGAGGATTAGTTTCTTCTTAGACCTAAGAGAATGCTCAGTTGTCTCATAGGTAATTTCTTTCTTTTATATTGATACATGGATTGAAGGACTCACACCTATTTAGGCCCTCTCAAGGAAGGTGAGAGGAATATATGGAAAAATACTCTCTACCAAGAAAAATATTTGATCAGTCATATGTAAATATCAAAACTTGACTCTAATTCCATATTATTGATGCTCGGTGTGAGAAACAAAAGGAATTTGAAGATCTTGAAAACCACCTGATCTCCTTCTTCTGACGGTGGATGAGTTTAGGGAAATGGGAGAGAGAAAAGGAATTAAAGTGCCCATATCCTCTCTCCTTTTTCATAATTAATATATTCCCATTTGGCTACATATATATATATATATGTACCTTCTAGAAAGGCTCGGGCCATACTCCAAGAAAAATTCCCTACCCCAAATTTTCCCTTCCTCCCATTTTGACCAATGGAAGATTGGATGAGGGAGAGGTGAAGAACCATAGATATTGTCACTCTGTCCAAGGAAACTACTACTACCATATATAAGGTCAAGACCCCCATAAACATGGGAATTTATGATCAATAAAATTTCATGGATACTCCATATCAAGAAACTTAACAATAAGACCTCATTTACCATGAGAATGTATGATCGAGAGGTCACGCTGATGTTCCCTTCAGTTTGTTCATATATATTCAGTGTATTTGGAAGGAGTCTTGCCTTGAGGGTTTGAAAAGGGGCCCATTTGTGACTTAGTTCTTTATTGGAGTGCTTAATATAGTGTTTTTTGAACAGTTCACAGATGTGGTAAGATAAGGCCAAATTCTAGGTGAAATGGCACTCAGGATGAAGGATCCCATCTTGCATACTATTTCTCTTGTAGGATAGTGATTTTAAAATATTTCATCCACTTGTGATTTGTTGAATGATTTTATGCAAATTGAGATTCTATGCGAATGGCTAGCCTGAAAAGGACCTCTATTATGATAAATGATTTGAATGCCCACTTTTTATTTGCGATATGTGGTAAATGTTTACCTGCTCAAATCACTTGATCTGATTTCCTCATATCTCTCACACTAGATTTCCACTCCCTCCAAAAAATCTATAATACCATCCATGTGTGGGGGATTTTATATGGGTATGAATATAACTGCTCAAGCACCACCCATAAAGGATTTTGGTTTGTGGATGGGTTCCTCATCACACAAAGGGAAATTTTGTTTACGTGGGGCTGAAAAAGACACCTCACCCTACAAAGAAAATTTCATTTATGGGGGGAAAAAGATACTTTCTTACCTTATAAAGAAAATTTTCATTTATAAGGGTGATAAGGCAATACATTGCCATGTAATTTTTTTTGTTATTTGTGAGGGTCTAGTAAATCATGACTCTCCCTAGAAATCTACTTTCATTTTTGGAATTTCTATGCGAAGGTGAAATGTTGAGTATTCATTTGCATAGCGAGCGTTCCATGTGGATTCCTTTGCAGTTACTTTTTCCATCAATTGTAGATCATGGTACTTTACAATCATAATCTTCATAACATAACACAATTTATTTTAATCCAACAATTAATAAATGAAAAAACCCTTCTAATAATCCATGAAAACTTTTCCAAACCAAACACTCGTGTACACCTGGTCATGCTAGTATAAACCCGGACGTGTCTGAGTAACCAAATTTTCCCATGTACTCTGACCGTGTCTGTGTACCCTAACCTAACCATGCTTGTTTATCCTCTGAGATACATGCTGAAAACCTATCATGGATCCCATGGTGTGTGATATTTTCTTCCCCACATAAACATTAGCACCACATCCAAGGACCCACATGACGTGTAGTTC